>CANIUD010000273.1:0-45000 GCA_947470075.1 Closterium sp. Yama58-4
CATATATTGACTTTTCTGATATCTTTTTTGTTTTTTGTTCGCTTGTTCTTTCATCCCGTCTCTCCCGATCATTGGCAACAAGTTGTCGCCTTAGGTTCCGTTGTTTCTGGGCGCGTTCGCCCACGACGTGCACACCGGACACCTGCTGCATGGTTTCAACCGCAGTCGGGCACCTGCCGTGGGGGTTTAACAACAATGGTTCAAGTTGCTGCTTGGTGAATGCGATGTCTGAAACTAGCGAGCAAGAATGGCTTCACTACCAAGGAATGAAAGTGAAAGTGCCTAACCCTAAAAGGGTTGTACTCTATATGGGCAACCCCACTACAAGCCTACAAACATGAAAATAAGTTTTGACACACCCTCATAGGTAAAGTGGGGGATAGCAAGAACAAGCAATGATCACAAAACCAGACAAACGCAACGGAGCAAAGCTCAGGGTGGATCATAAACCACACAGTCCAAGCACAAGCAAATGGTCACAAGACCAGTTCACATGCAGAGTTATAAAGAGCACATATAGTACAGTGATTACAACCTAACAAGAGTAAGCATGCAGGCATATATATAAAGACCACTGTACAAGGCAAAGTCAAGTAGTAAGCAAGTGAGTGATGGTGCGCCGTGCTCCGTGATGGTGCGCCGTGCTCTGTCCCGGGTGATCTGCAAGCCAAGATAGCTGCGCAGCTCACCCAAGTCAGTGCACGTGTGTCAAATCTGCAGCTTCGCCTTCACAAGGGGCAGTGCCTCAGTGTCAGCAGTGGCAAAAACCAAGTCGTCGACGTACACGAGGATGTAGAACGACGGCAGCGAAGTGTCGGTGCGCAGAAACTACGACAGGTCGGCAGTCGAAGGAGCAAACCCAAGAGCCGCAAGTGTCGTCCTCAGTGTTTCGTGCCACTCGCGGGGCGCCTGGCGGAGACCGTAGACTGGCCGCCAGAGGCTCCACTAGGTACCCTCAGGAAACGACCCAGTAAAGCCAGGTGGGCGGCGTAGCCAGATCTCCTCGTGTAGGCTGCCCTGCAAGAAAGCTGTGCTGAAGTCAAGTGAGTGGAGCTCGTAGTCACGTTGTGCTGCAACGTGCAGTAACACCCGAAGAGTGGTCATCTTTGGGGTGGGCGCGAAGGTCTGTCGCTGACTAAAGCCTCGTGCAACGTAACGCGCCTTGAAGACAGGCGGAGAATCCGGCGGCCGCTTCACCTTGAAAATCCACATGCCATCGACTATGTTCACCCCAGGAGGGGGAACTGCGTCGACGTAAGTGTCTGTGAACTTCCAGGATGCCATCTCTGCGTCCATGGCTGTCCATCGCCTCTGCGTAAGAGCGCGGGGTCGGGATGTCTAGTGCACTCGGGTCTCCCGCCTGTCAAAATACTAGGCAAGAATCAGAAACAGCCAAGGAGGGTTTTCACTAGCAGGCAGTTGAGTACATATAGCAAACCCTAATTTGGGCTATACTCGCTATAGAGTACCCCATTGCAGGCTAGACAAACATCATTTTCTGACACACCCCCATAGTCAAAGTGGGGTATAATCAGCACAGCAAGCAGGCAGAGCAGTAGGTTCACAAATACAAGCAAAGCTAGAGACTATCACAGAGGGCAAGTGAGGAGGAGGAGAAACTGCGGGGGCGAGAAGATGGGAGGCGACGGCTGAAGCTGCAGACATACGGGCAACAGGAGTGCGCAGCACTGTCGCTACCAGGCTAAACCCGGACTACACGGCGACAGGCGCAGCTGGCTCGCTGTGCTCCCAGGAGTGCTCACACTGTGGCTACCGGGCGCAGAGCCCCGGACTACACGGCCACAGGGGTTCGTGGTTCTCTGGACTACCAGGAGTGCTCACACTGTGGCTACCGGGCGCAGAGCCCCGGACTACACGGCCACAGGGGGTCGTGGCTCTCTGGACTTCAGGCGCTGCGGACGACAAGACGACTGCCTCCACTCAACTTCCCCCAGCTGTCCCACACCCCTTTCACACACTCCCTGTTGAACCTCTAGCACCGCTCACACGCCACCCCCCTCGTACAAGCTACTCTGACGGCTCCAACACATCCACCCCCCTCAGCGGTAGCTGCAGCAGTGGGAGACGGAGGAGGAGGAGGAGCAGGAGAGGCCTGACACACCCGTCACCCCCATACACGCCACCCCCAAACCCTAACACAGGCAGCAGCGGGGGGCGGTGCGCGGGCAGCAAATCGGGGGAGGGCGCGCGGCTCCCCAGGGCGCCGCGACGGGGCAGCGGGGGGGGGGGGCACGCGCGGCTCCCCAGGGCGCCGCGACGGGGCAGCGGGGGGTCGCGCGCGGCTCCCCAGGGCGTCGCGACGGGGTAGCGGGGTCGCGCGGCTCCCCAGGGCGTCGCGACGGTGCAGCGGGGTTGCGCGCGGCTCCCCAGGGCGTCGCGACGGGGTAGCGGGGGTCGCGCGGCTCTACGGGGTGACGAGCGGTTCGACGGGGGAGAAAACCGCCGCGTGCCTCGGGGCGCACGGCGGGCAAAAAACCGCCGCGCTTTCGGAGCGCGCGGCGAGCAGGAAACCGCCATGCGCCCCGAGCGCGTGGCGGGAAGAAAAAACGTCGCGCGCCACGGGGCGCGCGACACACAAGACAGCAGCGGAAGCATCGGGCGGGACCACCCACAGGATCGACCCAGGAGGGTCGACCTGCTCTGATAGCATGTCAAAATACTAGGCAAGAATCAGAAACAGCAAAGGAGGGTTTTCACTAGCAGGCAGTTGAGTACATATAGCAAACCCTAATTTGGGCTATACTCGCTATAGAGTACCCCACTGCAGGCTAGACAAACATCACATTCTGACACCGCCGGGGCAAGCAGCATGGCAGCGAGATGAGGTATAGCAGGCGCAAGACACTCGAGCTCAAACTGCCTGTCCTCAAGGACGTCCGTGCCAAGGGCACACTCACCCCCGACGGACGGAGGACTGACAGACTCAGACTCAGTGACAAGACTCGCGACGTGGTTGAGACAACACGCAGCAGCAAAGTCAATAAGCTGTGACAAAGGCAGACGCGGCAGCAGACTCAGATTGCATTCCCTGTTCGGACACCATCCGAAGTTCGGACACGCTGAGCTGTTATTTTATTTGTTTCCGAATGAAGGTCTTAATCTAGAGTTACCTCGTAGTTTTAAAGGCTCATGGATAAGCGAACCCAACTTACCCAGAAGTAACCGCGTCTCGAAGTATTTGTTGGGTGGACGGGGTCCACTGTGTTCCCTCACACTCACTGACACATGTAGCGTAGAGTGTACTCACAGTATGAAGAAGTTCGCACAGTATTTCTCAATCCAACAAAAATTTGTAGGCTGTTGTCCAGGTCAGATTAAAACAGGGGGAGTAGGCTTACAGCATTCAAAAACCGCTACAGGTGTCCAAACTTCGGATGGTGTCCGAACGGGGAATGCAATCTCAAAAATAGGGTCAGTGACAAGAGCGGCGAGAACACGCGTGACAGTGAGACTAGCAGCACGAGCACGGTCAGACTTAAGGTCAAGAACGTCAGGAAGTGAGGACGCAGGAGGAGACGACAAGGGGATACGCTGTGGAACAGAGGAAGGACGAAGTGCCATAGTGTGAGTGCCGGGGATTGGAGGAGGACGCGGACGAGGAACACGACGACCAGTGCGAACAGCGCGAACAGGCGAGGCAGGACGAGACGCAGGCTCACGACGCTCTGTAAGAGAGTCTGTCTACTCAGTGTAAGGAGAAGGAGCAGGCAGCGGGAAGTCTGGCTATAACTGCGGCTGCGACTGGTCAGGCGGTGGACACAGTAAGGGAGGAGTAAGGCCAGTAGAAGACGGGAGACTAAGAACCTGGCGAAGTGCCGAGCTAGGTGGTGGCAGAGACGACGGTGGCGGCGGAACGAAAAACGGTCGCCACTGTGCAGTACCCCCAGCACGAGCACCTCCAGTGCCTCCATCACCAGTACCTACAGCTCCAACGTCTCCAGCGCCAGCACCTCCAGCTCCAGTAGCTCCAGAACCTCCAGCTCCAGTGCCTCCAGCACCAGCACCTCCAGCACCAGCACCTCCAGCACCTCCAGAACCTACTGCTCCAGCGCCTCCAGCACCAGTACCTCCAGCTCCAGCGTCTCCAGCGCCAGCACCTTTAGCTCCGGTAGCTCCAGAACCTCCAGCTCCAGTGCCTCCAGCACCAGTACCTACAGCTCGAACGTCTCCAGCACCAGCACTGTTACAATCCCAAGTGGGACTTAGCCAGGGATCGGCTCAGGGTTGTTCGCAGGTGATATTGCAGCGGAAGTATTGACCTCAGATCAGAGTGAATGTAAAATGACTGAGATAATAATAGCATGCATACATCAAGTTTATATAGGAAATACAGGGAATACGAAAAAAAAGTTCTAGACTAGCCATGTACTCTAAGGGGTACATTCTCTTATTGCAGCGAAATTCAAACCGTGCGGCGCGGGAACCCGGCGGTTTGAAACCTGTTCCCGTTCTTTTCACTTCAAATGTTAACTGCCTGCATCGGTCTTGATCTTCACGGTTTACTGGCGTCGCTTCGACTCTTCTGACGCCTCGACTTCGTACTCGGTAAAGTTGGCTCCTGCAGCATACAGGAATGCCTTCTCATTGAATTTCATATCGTAACAAGCACCTCCAGGTCCAGTAGCTCCAGCGCCTCCAGCAGCTCCAGTACCTCCAGCACCTCCAGCGCCTCTGGTACCAGCACATTCAGCACCAGCACCTCAAGCACCAGCACCTCCAGTACGAGTGCGCGAGCAGTCCTACGGATCTAGATGCTCTGATACCATGTTAGAAACTAGCGAGCATGAATGGCTTCACTAGCAAGGAATGAAAGTACAAGTACCTAACCCCAAAAGAGTTGTACTCTATATGGGCTACCAAACTATAGCCTACAAACACATAAATTAGTTTTGACATGCGACACTTGGGTAGAACGCCCCTCACTAGCTATGTCATACATGCAGTTAAGGGGGGATGTTGAATATTGCATTCCTATATACATCTGCATGCATAATATTTAGTGTAGTATCATTTTATATTTCTCCCTGTTGGTGGTCTACAACCCTAGCCATCTTCCCTTTTGCTATATATTGTACCTTTCTTCCTAATATAACCTCTTCTTTTTGCTAAACTCTCGCCACTCACGTAACCTAATCTATTAAGTCTAGAACGTTTCTATACACATGTTTCCAATTCTTTGGAGCCATTTTTTTGTTGCGGTCATTTTGTCTGCTTGCAATTCAGCTGATTCGTATGCCATATTTTTCCCGGAGATACTGAACGAACTTTGGTTAGATATGGCCATCATACGTTGGGGACAGACCGCTAGAGAGTGTACCCTAAGAGAGGAATTATAAGACAGTATAACTTCAGTGAGTGCAGTTATTCTGGGTGTCGACGTACAGGGACAACGAGTATCTTGTGCTTCTCTCTGGTGAACTCGGAAGTTTCGAAGTCGCGAAGTTTCTTTGCGCGTTTCCGTCACTTTCCCCCTACCCAGACAAAAAATGTGCGTCAGCTGGTTTGGTTGGGTTTGGGACGAGGGCTCCTCCCTGATTTGTTCTCCCGCGAAAGCATATCCAGTCACTAGTGTACAGTAGCACTTGATTTGTGGTTACGTCACGCTTTTCAAGCTGCAGCCAGCTGTCGTCCAGTGGAAATTTTCATTTGCACGTGAACGCACGTGAATTTGACTGTCACACCATTCAAAGCCGCTCCATCCGAACCAAGGCTGCATGCACGCGTCATCATCGACACAGAAATTCACTCGCACGGGGCACAAGTTTCGACCACTACGCGGAAACGACAAGCTCATACAGAAATCTCTGTCACTGCAACACTATTAGACTACAATGGTATCCGTATTAATACCTTAGATCAACGCTCCCAATTGCGAATTGACGAGTTTGTTACGTTTGAAATCGGTCAATAAAACTTTTGGAATGGCTCGGTAGGGTACCCAGAGAATATATATATATATATATATATATACATATATATATATAGAAAAACTGGCTCATAGTGTTTCCGCAGTTCCTAGCAAAACTGGGTGTACATTGTTTGAAGCAGAGCCGTGAATTCCAGTGATTGTTCTGGAAATAAGAGGCTAGACTGAGCGATCTAGCTGAAATTGATGGAAGGCCCTTAATTTCCCCCCCCTGAAGGCTGGTTTCTTACCGAATCCGGATTTCTCGGGGTAACTTCGGACATATACCTTGTACACCCTGAACTTCCCATTCGCAACACGCCCTGTGACATTCCTGACCTATATAACCACCTGTTTTGTGGGGACACGGCACCTATTTTCATTTTGCCAGATCGGGGAAGGATCGGGGCCTGACATCTATCCTGACACATCGATCGGCATAGCGATGTGCCTACAGTACAATTTTTCAGTGGGGTATACACATCGAGCTATAGGTGTCAGGGTCGAAATTGCAGGGTCGGGCAGGTTGGAGGTGCCTCGGAATACACCAATACACTGCAACGCGCAGCCAATCAGGGCAGAGCGTGGTTGGTCGCCCAGCAATTTCATTCGCAACGACTCGATATTTTTTGGCCTGCGATCGTGGGCGACGCCGATCGATCGCGGCTGTAACCTGTTGCGCGATGTGCTCTCCCGCCAACCCAAAAGCACGATCGATGTGTGCATCACGGCACATCGATCGTGCACGCTGCAGGTGCTACCATTTTGGGTACCCGTGAAGCATATTTTCGATGTTCTGCGAAAACCGGATACCAGTCATTGACAATCTCGCCAATGCACTGTACAGGTGGCACATCGATCCCCTCCCACAATCGATCATGGCAAAATGAAAATAGGTGCTGCGTCCTGAGGCCATGTGCAATCTTTTTACACCCTCTTGTTCAACCTTCTCACCTTGCACGATTCGTAGCCACAGTGCTTGGAGCTAGCGCATCGGTGATGCTAACTGATTTTGCAGGCAAAGCCGTACCAAGCGACAAACCAACCACAAGCTTGTCAAGGTCAAGCAGAAACGGAACAGTGCACACGACAGCTGTATCGCCAATTCCACTAGTCGTATGCCACCGTCACAAATCTGCATCTCCATTTTCCAGCGTCCCAAGTTTGTCCCCAAGAGTCCGAAAGGACTCTTTCTGGACAGATTCCGGACGTGCAGAAAAAGAGACTTTTTGGACCAAGGCCTGCTACATTCCGGAGTCTGTTTTAGGTCCCATCAAAGAGTCCGCGAAGAGTCCCTTCGGACAGTACGAAAGGCGAAGGCAAAATGTGTACACCACGTACTCGGTATATTACAATGCGTTCTACCAATACAAATAATACTCAACCATTGTGTACATGATTTATTAGAAAAACATGCAAAGGCATCTCTACTTGATCAAAATGCTAGAATCTAAATAACGCATTTCCAGATACATATACGGTACGAACCCCCATTAGTAAATTATTGAACAGAAAAGTTGCTCCTGCACAAATTGGAAAATAGTAACGTATGAGCCACAAGGTCCAGTGCAAAAAAAAAGATAACAAAATTGTTCATACTAAATCGTACAAACCGTGGTAACTGATAACAAGTTGTCCTGCAAGGTAGGAAGAATTCACAACAAACAATCGAAACAATCATCTCCATTCACACGATATTTGATACAGGTCTGAACACAAGAAAAACAATAAGTACAAGACACATTGGCTTTCTCGACAGAATCATCTAGCAAGTAGAGCACCACCTTTGATCGGACCCCTCACCAGCAACAGGGTTAGCAGAGCGAAACATTGCTATATATAGAGCGAAATCGACGTGAAACTTGTATGCACATATAAAGCGGTAACCACAAACATTGCCAACATCAGATCATACAAACGGACCTGCGTGATGAAACATTGCCCCGCAATGAAGGAAATCTTCACCAACAACAGGAAAAAAAACATCAGTAGTTAAGCGATGATTAGCTGCCGTAAACACATTCATAATTAATTAAACAATGTGATCACCTCTGTTAATCGCGCCTCTAAGCAGCAGCCGCATTAGCAGCGCCCGTCGCGCACATAAGTTGCTCCCGTCGCGTCTCTTAGCAGCACCCGCCGTAGCAGTGTCAAGTCCTGCAATGGGGATAGATAGACATTGCAGACAGTAACGTTATTATGGTAAAATCAATGAATAAAAAACATACGACCGCTAACATCTCAACCAGCAATGAAAACCATCACATTGTTGCGTAGAAAAGTGGAAATAGGATTTACATAACTATATGTCTAACATCCTCATAGCTAGACAGGAAGTACAAAAATCGTAGGGCTAGGCTAAGCAAAACAGATCTCACAAAAGGCAGAAAATAGCCTAATGAAAAGCTCAGACTACAAAATGGAGCATCTAGATCTGAAAGGGATGGACAAGTCGAGAGTGGTTGAGTAATGAGTTAGCAGTGGTGTGTAGGGATTGCGTGGCTAATGTTTCCCGAACCTAACCTGCACAGGAGGGCGTTTGTGTGGCAGGTGGTGTGACAGGTGGCAAAGGTGGCAACAGGTGGCAACATGTTACGAGGGAGTTTTTTATGATGCGCCAATTCAAGAGATTAAATAAATATTGTTTCGTAGTTTTACGACCTGTTTAGCGTAGTGGTTCACATGTCGAGCATGCGATTGGGAGGTCGCAGGATCGCTCTGGTTGTGAACTAGAAGTCGGATTGCATACATGTATGCATCTATTTTATAATTTTACGTTCTGTTTGGCGTAGTTGTTCACATGTCGCGCTTGCGATTGGGAGGTCGCGGGATCGATTCGTTCTCGTAAACTAGAAGTCGTGTTGTTTGGATGTATGCATTTCTTTAACGTCTTAAACAACTTTATGTTTGGTAGAAAGCACCTGGCAAGTATCGATCCCCCGACCTTCTGCATAATAACGTGAATCAGAGTCTTTTTGGACAAATTCAGGGTACTTCGTAATTTGGCTACTTTTCGGATATTTTTAGGCCCTTCAATTTTGGGTGAAGACTCTTTTTGAACATTTTCGGGGTGTCAAAAGACACAAAATGGACCACCTAACTGGCCGGCTGCATTTTGGACCGACACTTTTTGGTGATGTGATGACTCGTGCCAGCAAATTTCCTGAGATCTTATGAAATCGAGACAAATAAAGCAACCATAAACCAGCTCCCTGCTGACAAATTCGCCACCTGAGCATTTTACACCCTGTCATCATTATCGCGACAAAATGTTCTTGTACCGTATGTGATAGCACCATTCTGAACGTGGTGACGTTCTACAACCAGCTCATGTTCCACAACCAGATGCTCTGCTAGCGCGAAAGAGGGTGACAAAGTCCGCACAACGGAAGCACCCAACAAACACCCGAGACACTCCTGAAAATGAAAATTTATTGTTCCGGCTTTTGCATTTACTATGCGTTAACCGAAAGTCTAGAAGGACAAGCGTCATGATCGGAGCAAGCTGTTCCCTGAGAAGCTCAGACCCCTTTGGCACCTTGTCAACGCTCGTGATCATCCAGTTCACGCAAATGTCCATGACAGCTTGCGCCAGCTGTCAAGCATTCGTCGGTACGGCCTGATTATTTGTGTAGCGATGATGGCTCAAACCATCCACTTCATCAAGCTGTCTATCCTTCCAGGCCAGAGACCCGAAAGCAACAACTGTAGATGGGATTGTTTCAAGAAATCTGAATTTTTTTTACTGTAATTGCACACGAAGAAGTGCGTGCCGCCTCTTGTCTGGAATATATATTGCACTGCCTGCGTCAGCAGGCAGTGCAATCGAGTCAGCGCGGGCAAGAAAAAAAATAAACCCCAGTCGGGGGCATGCCATCCGAGGGAGCCTCAACCCTAAAATTTTAGGGTTGAGGCTCCCGAATGGCATGCCGTAAGCCATGGGTTTATTTTTTTCTGCCCACGGGCAGCGTGCTGACTCGGTCGGTAGCGCTACCGGGCGCTACCGACCGCTACCGGGTCTCGAAAGTGAAATATATTGTGCAATCAACCTCAAACACTCTCCACGGGCAGGGTTCGCTGACTGGAGCTCGTTTGGGTTGCTGCTGGACAGCTATCGCTTGGATAAGGGATCCAGGTCGAGGACCATCCCCACCCGCACACATTTTCTTCCACGTGCCTCGCATCAAGCTCTGACTTTTCGCAATTTCGGTACTACTGTAGTGTAGTCTCACTGAACTAGATTCAAGTCTCCACTCGCTCATCCCCTCCTCGTCCGTGTGTATTTTGAGTTCAAAGTCCAAACCCATCAATCATGAAATGCCTTGTTGGCTGAGACCTGAGATTAGGAGGGTTGTTGGAGGAGGAAACACTGGAAAAAGAGTAGGACGGAAGGGCACCACTGATGAATCCAGGTGTGAAGGGAAGTCCATCTCCATCGCCACGTCATGGGCCAAACCCACTCTGTTTGTACCGCCACGTCATGGAGCACGGGCGGCACGGCTTCGTTCGCAAACACCGTCACAGCAGGTAAAATAATACAGTAGATGCCCATTAGAGAAATCCCACCTTCGCCTTGTCAAGGGCGGAGACTGAGCAAAAGATTTTCGCCCACCTCGCCCTGATTCGCCATGGCAAAAAACGGGTCTGTAACGCCCAATTGGAGGAGTTGATGAATTACCATGTACCGTTTTCAAAACATCTGACGAAGGGACGGTTAACAGCGTGATAAGCAGTTCGACCGACGGCCACGATTTACTGATGTTACTGTACAGAAGGGGCCGTTGTCTCTATTCGAATGCACGAGGGATAAGTTTTAAGTCCGAAGTGCAAATCCGACGGAATTAGGTGAGCATCGACTGTACTTCGAACACCCTTTTAGGCATTCTACAGTCGATGCACGCGTGCAGTGCGGACAGCTTGCACATGGAATACGCCAGAATTCACCATCATCGCACAGAGAACCCCACCGTCACCCTTGCCCCACCAACCCTCCGTCCCTCACTCGCAAGCTGGCAAGACAGGTCGATCCAAGGTTACCACCAGCCCAGCATCAGCGGTGGGGCACCAAACCGCGTTCTTGAGGGGCTTGGCTGCCAAGCCTGGGTTCTAGGCTGGGATGTGTGGTGTTTGGTTCAGGAGGAGCGATTTGTGAGCACTTTTGGCAACAGAGCATAAAATTCACCGCCTTCGGCATTGGATATCCATTGTTCATTTCGTAGATCCAGTTGGCAGTGCAACACCGCCGCAGTGAACGATCGCGATTTCCGTGAGACACAGGTCACAGGAGGGAGAAGGACCCCTACAGCACTAGGCAACGATTTGAGCCACTGGCGAGAGGAGCGAGCAGGAACAGAGGCCACACGGAGTGATATTTGGCCGCGGGCCGGACAGCAATCTCTCATTCAGTCCGATAGTGTCGGTCGGTTCGGTAGCCAGCAGAAGTAGGTGCACTTCCCAACCCAAACATCACTTTCACAGGCCCACACCGTTTCTAGACTGCATATAGTTGGGCCATTGCGTAAGTGCGATTATATGGCAATTTTGTGGCGATAAGCGCTAGTTTTTGGCATCGAAGCGAGGTCAGGAAAGCTGACGGGCACGATACAAGCCGAGGCGAGTAGAGAGATCAGCGATATTACCGACAAACTTGATATTTCAGCAGAGTGGCGTGGCGCGAGCTCTAGTTGTAGTACAAAAATCTGGTAGTTCAAACTGCAGCGATGGCGGAAGTCGAGCAACAACAACGTCAGCAAGAACATCAACAAGACGAGCACAAGGAAGAGAGCGGCGAGAAAGACTCGGACGTCGTGAAGGGGCCATGGAGTCCCGAAGAGGATGAGCAGCTCATGCAGATAATCGCCAAATACGGGCCGCGCAATTGGTCACTCATCGCTCAGGGGCTCAAAGGGCGCTCGGGAAAGAGTTGTCGGCTGCGGTGGTGCAATCAACTGAATCCCGAAGTACGTATCGCGCTTCGTCGGCGTCGCTTATCTCCTCGTATTTTCTTCGTTTTCGTACACGCATACGTATTGCGGCTTATATTATCATCAATACCGTCGCATCGCGTTGTCGACCTCCGCCGCGTTACCGGGATCCTCGCGACGCCACTTACTGAGGTCTAATATGAATCCCTGTTTTGGTGATTCGTGCTTCAGGTCAATAAAAACCCGTTCACGGACGAAGAAGACCGAATAATTGCATTGGGACACGCGGAGCACGGCAACAAATGGTCCGTCATCGCGAAGAGCCTACCCGGTCGCACGGACAACGCGATTAAGAACCACTGGAACTCCACGCTGAAGCGGAAATACCCCGCCATTCTCGCGGAAATAATCAAAAATAGGGTAAGTTTCTTATCCACATAAAGGGTTTGCTTTCATTTTCGAAGTAATCGCACATTACTTGTGTGTTCAAGTGTACTGCTCTTTTTTGCGACGGCCCTCACCTGGTTGGTTGGCGAATGGAGTCCTTGTGCGAAGACTATGTTGCGAGGAAACAAAACGCGCCTCTATTCTGGTTACATTTGTAAACCCTTTCGGGTTGTCAAAGTCAGCGTTCGTTGTCTCATCTGTCATTTTCTCCCCGCCATTTCCGTCTGCGCGCTGTCCTCCCGCCATGGTTGCCCTTCCCTTCCACCAGACCGCGCGCGTGATCGATTCTCCGCGCGACGCCCCAATCAGCTCACCCGGGAGCGACGGCCGAGTTTCCCCTTCTCCCTACTACGCCGGCGTCCCGCTCTACGCTCCAATGTACGCTCCCGGCGGCGGCGGCGGCGCGAACTTTATGTCGCACCGTGAGAGTCCGTCTCCGCTTTCGTCGGGGAGCGCAGGCTGCGGAAGCGCGGCGCACTCGCGGCGGAGCAGCTTGGACGGCAACTCCGCAAGCTCCGCCAAGGCGGAAAACGTGCGCATGCTTGCGGACGTGCTCCGCCGCCTCGCGACCGCATCCAGCGGCGGCGCCGCCGGCTCCGCGTGCCCATCTCCTCCGCCAGGCGCCGCGGGGGGCATCGCTCCTCCTTCCGCCTCCGCCGTTTCAGCTGCGCGCCTAGCGTTTCCGCGAAGCGGGAGCCTCGATTCCCCCGTTCTCCGCCCATCGCCGCGCGACCAACCCACTCCACTCGTTCCTTCCGCCATGGGGGCATGCGGGGGATCGTTCGGCAGCGGATGGGGCGGCGGAGCGCCGGCGACGGGGGAATACGACCTGGAGTATTTTCAGGCCGCGAAACGGCTGCGCTTTGGCGGGGGGAACATAGCATGCGCGGAGCTTGGCGGAGCGCCTGGCGGAACCGGCGGGTTGAGGGGAAGCGCATTGTTGGGCGGAAGCGGATACAGCAGCGCCGCCAACCTGGGGAACTTTGGGGGGTCGCTTCTCGGAAACTCCTTGCTTGGGCGCACGTCAAGCGGAGGAGCGGGCGCACTCGGGGGAAGTGCTTTCGGGGGAGGCGCCTATTGCGGAAGCAGCGAGAACTACCTTTCCGGGGGCGCTTTCTCCCCCTTGGCGGAGGTACGGCGGGGATTTCGGGTTACCGCGGTTCCCCCTCCCCCCATGGCGTCATGCGCTTCCCCTCCAGTGTGCGGAGCTCCATGGGCGGAGGCGATTCCCCCTCCTCTGTCGCTGCTGCCATGGCTGCCGCGGCTGCTGCGGGATTCGCGCCACCCTTTGGTGGGGGGAGTTTTGCTGGGGGAAGTGCGAATCCGAATCCGCCCTTTTCCCCTGCGGGGAACGCTCAGCCTTTCCCCTCACCACACTCCGCTTCCCCCCTCATGCCGCGTTTCCTGTCAGGCGACTCGGCTGCCCTGGCAGGCGCTCCCGCCTCTGCCCCCGCCTCCGCCTCTGCTGCTACTGGCGCTGCTGCTGCTGCAGCTGCGAGGAACTTTCCGTCTTTTGCTGGTCTGAACAGCACGGGGCTCGGCACGGGCAGCACTGCGCTCGGCACGGGCAGCACTGCGCTCGGTGTGTTTCCGACGAATCTCCAATCACCTTCTGGGTCCTCCTCCTCGCCACTCCTCCGGGAAACCCTAAAGGAGAGCATACGGGAAAGTCTGCTTTCTAATCCTCCCCAGCAGCACAAGCCGTTAAGTAGGGCAGGGACAGGAACAGCAGGGACAGCAGGAGCAGCAGCAGCAGCAGCAGCAGCAGCTGAGGCTGCACCCCTCCGTCGTTCCTCTACCTCGCCTCGCAAACGCTTTCTCTCCAGCGATCCGACGCTCCCCAACAGCGCACCTGCATTGCCCGTCGATCCAACGATTGGCGTCGATGGGATGGCGGCGCGAGCCAATTGGACGGCTCAGGGCATGTCCCTTCTGGGGCAGCGAAATCTGACCATTGATCTCTCAGTGCTGGACAATCTTGCGGCTCACATGCCCATGCACCCCTTTCAACCACTGGAACCTGTACCCAATTCCGCTGCTACAGCTGCTACAGCCGCAGTGGCTGATTCTGCTGTTGGCGTTACTGCAGCAGGGATGCTAGGGGATCTCGGAGGGGAGCTGGGAGGGGAGATTGATCAGGAAATGCTTGATCCAGCTGTACGCCATGCTTCAGTTGAAGCCCTAGCTCAGATTCTCGCAGGGGATATTCAGTCAGGTTCCAATGCAGGTTTCACTTCAGATTACAGCGGGAATCTGAATGCGGGTTTCGGTGCAGCGGATGCATTGCTGCCGGCGACTGCTGGTGCCGAGGAAGCTGCTAAGGGTTCTGATCTGGATTGCTTGCTGAACGGTCAGTTTCAGCAGCAACTGCAGCAGCTACAGCAGTTGCGGCAGCTGCAGTTGTTGCAGCAGCAGCAGCAGCAGCAGCAGGAAGAGCAGATGCAGCAGGAGGGTTTGGGTGTGGAGGAAGGTTCTGGGTCGCTTTTGAGCTTCCTTGCTGCTGATTGGCCGCAGCTGAAGGAAGCAGTGGCAGCAGGAGCTCGAGCCCTCAATGCTGCAGATTTGCCCACCTCCAGCAAATAATCTACTTTATTCATTAATTTTTGGGTGGTTAGATTACCATATTTAAAAATGTTGCTGCTAGATCATGTACGGTATGTTGTAATGCCGTCTTGTGTTATTTGTCAATGCTATAATGTGCTACGGCATCACAAACAAACCTTTCATGCTTCAAACATGTTTGCTTCAGATTCTAGGACACTAGAAAAGGGAAAGCTACCTTCTGCTACCCTCTCGCAGCGTGCTACTGGTCCCCCTTTCCTCCCCCAAAATCCTCGGTATGCTCCTGCTCTTCCCCCTGCTTCTGCCCCACCTTCAGCTCCTGCTACTCCCCACCGCGTCCCGCGCCCCTAGTCGATTTTTCTTGCCCCATTGGCTGCAACCAGCTGCGCATTCTCCACTTTCACATCACCTCTCCACCTCCCTCTTTTTCCCTCCTCCCTCGGTGTCCCCACCTCATGGTGCTCCCAGAAACATTAACGGCTGTTGCAAGCCCTCTCCTGTTGCTGCTCCTCCTATTCCTGCCCCACCTATTACTGACCCACCTACAGTGCCTGCTGCTCCCCCACTGGTCCCAGCTCCGCTCTCCCCCTGGCGACAGCTACCTTTCGACCAATCAGAGCGCGTCTCGTCTCCAGCAAGGCGTCCAGCTCCTCCTGAAGGTCCCCTGATTCCGGCTCTGATGCACCATCTGAACCACCTGAGTTTTCACCTGAGCTTTGGCGCTTCTGCAGGGCAGATACAGCCTCAATTCGAACCCCAATAACCGCCTCTGTTTCAGAAACCTCATCCCCCTTGCGCCTGCTCCCCCCCACATCATCAGTAGCACCGGGAGCAGCAGCATCATCACCACCATCACCACCAGCAGCTGTGGCAGCAGTAGCAGCAGTAGCAGCAGCGGCAGTACCAACAGTCATGGCAGGAGCTAGATCCTGCAGCAGTCGCAGCACAGCCAACCGCACATCCCCATCCTGGGACCCCACCACCCCCGGCTGTAGCAGCGAGGCGAACAGGCCCGAGGAGAGAGCCTGGGGCTGGTCTGAGGGGAACTGCTGTAGGAAATAGAGCGTGAGATGCAGGGCTTTAAGTAGGAGCTTCGTGGCACTGCTGGTGGTGGTGGTGTCGGTGGTGGGTTGGGCGGCGGAGGAAATTAAGGAGGTGAGTCCCTTAATGCCGACGACGGCTCGAAGGGACGCCAGGCCTTCTGGGTTATGGCGCACCAAGGCTGAGTGGAGGGGGGAACGGGGAGAAACGTGGGGTGTGGGGGGGAAACGGGGGAGCGTCGGGAGAAACAGGCTGGCGTTAGGGGAAACAGGGAGGCATTGGGTGGGGGAAACAGGGAGGCATTGGGTGGGGGAAACAGGGAGGCATTGGGTGGGGGAAACAGGGAGGCATTGGGTGGGGGAAACAGGGAGGCATAAAGGTATCTAAGGCTGTGAAGAAAAATTGGAGAAAAACAAGAAGAAGCAGGCTTGAACAACTTGCTCTACCTCACTCCCCCACCCCACCCCCCCAACACCCCCCCCCCTCCACAACACACCCTTCGACTCACAGGAATTTTGAGGCCCCTCAAAAATTTTGAGACACCTAAAATGGCTTGCTTTACCTCACTCCCCCACCCCCAACCCCCCAATACCCCCCACCCCTCAACACACACCAAATTACTCACATGAAATCGCCCCCACGGCCTTGGTCCTGGCAGTGACGTCAGCATCGTTTAGAAGCATATCCATGAGGGTCAGATGGCCGCCCGCCTCCATCACGCTGCGCTGGCTCTTTTCATTGTTTTGCACCATGGTGGTCACCACCTCCGCCGCCCGCGCCCGCAGGATTGCATGAGGGGACTTGAGGAAACGCAGCAGCGGCTCCAAGCCTCCTATGGCCTTCAGGTCTGGTAGAAAAGGAAGGGGAAGGGGAGAGGAGGGAGAAAGACAAGACACTCAGAGGGCTGCTGCCCGCGTGTGGAGGATTGCATGGGGGACTTGAGAAAGCGCAGCAGCGGCTCCACGCCTCCTATGGCCTTCAGGTCTGTTGGGAGGAGATGAATCATGAAACGGGGAGGGAGGAGATGAATCATGAAACGGGGAGGGAGGAGATGAATCATGAAACGGGGAGGGAGGAGATGAATCATGAAACGGGGAGGGAGGAGATGAATCATGAAACGGGGAGGGAGGAGATGAATCATGAAACGGGGAGGGAGGAGATGAATCATGAAACGGGGAGGGAGGAGATGAATCATGAAACGGGGAGGGAGGAGATGAATCATGAAACGGGGAGGGAGGAGATGAATCATGAAACGGGGAGGGAGGAGATGAATCATGAAACGGGGAGGGAGGAGATGAATCATGAAACGGGGAGGGAGGAGATGAATCATGAAACGGGGAGGGAGGAGATGAATCATGAAACGGGAGGGAGGAGATGAATCATGAAACGGGGAGGGAGGAGATGAATCATGAAACGGGGAGGGAGGAGATGAATCATGAAACGGGGAGGGAGGAGATGAATCATGAAACGGGGAGGGAGGAGATGAATCATGAAACGGGGAGGGAGGAGATGAATCATGAAACGGGGAGGGAGGAGATGAATCATGAAACGGGGAGGGAGGAGATGAATCATGAAACGGGGAGGGAGGAGATGAATCATGAAACGGGGAGGGAGGAGATGAATCATGAAACGGGGAGGGAGGAGATGAATCATGAAACGGGGAGGGAGGAGATGAATCATGAAACGGGGAGGGAGGAGATGAATCATGAAACGGGGAGGGAGGAGATGAATCATGAAACGGGGAGGGAGGAGATGAATCATGAAACGGGGAGGGAGGAGATGAATCATGAAACGGGGAGGGAGGAGATGAATCATGAAACGGGGAGGGAGGAGATGAATCATGAAACGGGGAGGGAGGAGATGAATCATGAAACGGGGAGGGAGGAGATGAATCATGAAACGGGGAGGGAGGAGATGAATCATGAAACGGGGAGGGAGAGATGAATCATGAAACGGGGAGGGAGGAGATGAATCATGAAACGGGGAGGGAGGAGATGAATCATGAAACGGGGAGGGAGGAGATGAATCATGAAACGGGGAGGGAGGAGATGAATCATGAAACGGGGAGGGAGGAGATGAATCATGAAACGGGGAGGGAGGAGATGAATCATGAAACGGGGAGGGAGGAGATGAATCATGAAACGGGGAGGGAGGAGATGAATCATGAAACGGGGAGGGAGGAGATGAATCATGAAACGGGGAGGGAGGAGATGAATCATGAAACGGGGAGGGAGGAGATGAATCATGAAACGGGGAGGGAGGAGATGAATCATGAAACGGGGAGGGAGGAGATGAATCATGAAACGGGGAGGGAGGAGATGAATCATGAAACGGGGAGGGAGGAGATGAATCATGAAACGGGGAGGGAGGAGATGAATCATGAAACGGGGAGGGAGGAGATGAATCATGAAACGGGGAGGGAGAGATGAATCATGAAACGGGGAGGGAGGAGATGAATCATGAAACGGGGAGGGAGGAGATGAATCATGAAACGGGGAGGGAGGAGATGAATCATGAAACGGGGAGGGAGGAGATGAATCATGAAACGGGGAGGGAGGAGATGAATCATGAAACGGGGAGGGAGGAGATGAATCATGAAACGGGGAGGGAGGAGATGAATCATGAAACGGGGAGGGAGGGATGAAGATGAAAACGGGGAGGGAGGAGATGAATCATGAAACGGGGAGGGAGGAGATGAATCATGAAACGGGGAGGGAGGAGATGAATCATGAAACGGGGAGGGAGGAGATGAATCATGAAACGGGGGAGGGAGGAGATGAATCATGAAACGGGGAGGGAGGAGATGAAATCATGAAACGGGGAGGAGGAGATGAATCATGAAACGGGGAGGAGGAGATGAATCATGAAACGGGGAGGGAGGAGATGAATCATGAAACGGGGAGGGAGGAGATGAATCATGAAAAGGCGGGGAGGGAGGAGATGAATCATGAACGGGGAGGGAGGAGATGAATCATGAAACGGGGAGGGAGGAGATGAATCATGAAACGGGGAGGGAGGAGATGAATCATGAAACGGGGAGGGAGGAGATGAATCATGAAACGAGGGGAGGGAGAGATGAATCATGAAACGGGGAGGGAGGAGATGAATCATGAAACGGGGAGGGAGGAGATGAATCATGAAACGGGGAGGGAGGAGATGAATCATGAAACGGGGAGGGAGGAGATGAATCATGAAACGGGGAGGGAGGAGATGAATCATGAAACGGGGAGGGAGGAGATGAATCATGAAACGGGGAGGGAGGAGATGAATCATGAAACGGGGGAGGGAGGAGATGAATCATGAAACGGGGAGGGAAGATGAATCATGAAACGGGGAGGGGAGGAGGAGATGATCATGAAACGGGGAGGGAGGAGATGAATCATGAAACGGGGAGGGAGGAGATGAATCATGAAACGGGGAGGGAGGAGATGAATCATGAAACGGGGAGGGAGGAGATGAATCATGAAACGGGGAGGGAGGAGATGAATCATGAAACGGGGAGGGAGGAGATGAATCATGAAACGGGGAGGGAGGAGATGAATCATGAAACGGGGAGGGGAGAGAGATGAATCATGAAAGGGAGGGAGGAGATGAATCATGAAACGGGGGGGAGGAGATGAATCATGAAACGGGGAGGGAGGAGATGAATCATGAAACGGGAGGGAGGAGATGAATCATGAAACGGGGAGGGAGGAGATGAATCATGAAACGGGGAGGGAGGAGATGAATCATGAAACGGGGAGGGAGGGAGGAAGATGAATCATGAAATGAAACGGGGAGGGAGGAGATGAATCATGAAACGGGGAGGGAGGAGATGAATCATGAAACGGGGAGGGAGGAGAGGAGATGATCATGAAACGGGGAGGGAGGAGATGAATCATGAAACGGGGAGGGAGGAGATGAATCATGAAACGGGGAGGGAGGAGATGAATCATGAAACGGGGAGGGAGGAGATGAATCATGATGAAACGGGGAGGGAGGAGATGAATCATGAAACGGGGAGGGAAGAATGAATCATGAAACGGGGAGGGAGGAGATGAATCATGAAAGGGGAGGGAGGAGATGAATCATGAAACGGGGAGGGAGGAGATGAATCATGAAACGGGGAGGGAGGAGATGAATCATGAAACGGGGAGGGAGGAGATGAATCATGAAACGGGAGGAGGGAGGAGATGAATCATGAAACGGGGAGGGAGGAGATGAATCATGAAACGGGGAGGGAGGAGATGAATCATGAAACGGGGAGGGAGGAGATGAATCATGAAACGGGGAGGGAGGAGATGAATCATGAAACGGGGAGGGAGGAGATGAATCATGAAACGGGGAGGGAGGAGATGAATCATGAAACGGGGAGGGAGGAGATGAATCATGAAACGGGGAGGGAGGAGATGAATCATGAAACGGGGAGGGAGGAGATGAATCATGAAACGGGGAGGGAGGAGATGAATCATGAAACGGGGAGGGAGGAGATGAATCATGAAACGGGGAGGGAGGAGATGAATCATGAAACGGGGGAGGGAGGAGATGAATCATGAAACGGGGAGGGAGGAGATGAATCATGAAACGGGGAGGGAGGAGATGAATCATGAAACGGGGAGGGAAGAGATGAATCATGAAACGGGGAGGGAGGAGATGAATCATGAAACGGGGAGGGAGGAGATGAATCATGAAACGGGGAGGGAGGAGATGAATCATGAAAGGGAGGGAGAGATGAATCATGAAACGGGGAGGGAGGAGATGAATCATGAAACGGGGAGGGAGAGATGAATCATGAAACGGGGAGGGAGGAGATGAATCATGAAACGGGGAGGGAGGAGATGAATCATGAAACGGGGAGGGAGGAGATGAATCATGAAACGGGGAGGGAGGAGATGAATCATGAAACGGGGAGGGAGGAGATGAATCATGAAACGGGGAGGGAGGAGATGAATCATGAAACGGGGAGGGAAGAGATGAATCATGAAACGGGGGAGAGGGAGAGGGAGGAGGAGATGAATCATGAAACGGGGAGGGAGGAGATGAATCATGAAACGGGGAGGGAGGAGATGAATCATGAAACGGGGAGGGAGGAGATGAATCATGAAACGGGAGGGAGGAGATGAATCATGAAACGGGGAGGGAGGAGATGAATCATGAAACGGGGAGGGAGG
This sequence comes from Closterium sp. Yama58-4, assembly GCA_947470075.1. Lineage (NCBI taxonomy): Eukaryota > Viridiplantae > Streptophyta > Zygnematophyceae > Desmidiales > Closteriaceae > Closterium > Closterium sp. Yama58-4. The sequence continues at coordinate 21,051 of CANIUD010000273.1, forward strand.
AGATGAATCATGAAACGGGGAGGGAGGAGATGAATCATGAAACGGGGAGGGAAGAGATGAATCATGAAACGGGGAGGGAGGAGATGAATCATGATGAAACGGGGAGGGGGAGGAGATGAATCATGAAACGGGGAGGGAGGAGATGAATCATGAAACGGGGAGGGAGGAGATGAATCATGAAACGGGGAGGGAGGAGATGAATCATGAAACGGGGAGGGAGGAGATGAATCATGAAACGGGAGGGAGGAGATGAATCATGAAACGGGGAGGGAGGGGGGGAGGAGATGAATCATGAAACGGGGAGGGAGGAGATGAATCATGAAACGGGGGGGAGGAGATGAATCATGAAACGGGGAGGGAGGAGATGAATCATGAAAACGGGGAGGGAGGAGATGAATCATGAAACGGGGAGGGAGGAGATGAATCATGAAAAGGGGAGGGAGGAGATGAATCATGAAACGGGGAGGGAGGAGATGAATCATGAAACGGGGAGGGAAGAGATGAATCATGAAACGGGGAGGGAGGAGATGAATCATGAAACGGGGAGGGAGGAGATGAATCATGAAACGGGGAGGGAGGAGATGAATCATGAAACGGGGAGGGAGGAGATGAATCATGAAACGGGAGGGAGGAGATGAATCATGAAACGGGGAGGGAGGAGATGAATCATGAACGGGGAGGGAGGAGATGAATCATGAAACGGGGAGGGAAGAGATGAATCATGAAACGGGGAGGGAGGAGATGAATCATGAAACGGGGAGGGAGGAGATGAATCATGAAACGGGGAGGGAGGAGATGAATCATGAAACGGGGAGGGAGGAGATGAATCATGAAACGGGGAGGGAGGAGATGAATCATGAAACGGGGAGGGAGGAGATGAATCATGAAACGGGGAGGGAGGAGATGAATCATGAAACGGGGAGGGAAGAGATGAATCATGAAACGGGGAGGGAGGAGATGAATCATGAAACGGGGAGGAGGAGGAGATGAATCATGAAACGGGGAGGGAGGAGATGAATCATGAAACGGGGAGGGAGGAGAGATGAATCATGAAACGGGGAGGGAGGAGATGAATCATGAAACGGGGGGGAGGGAGGAGATGAATCATGAAACGGGGAGGGAAGAGATGAATCATGAAACGGGGAGGGAGGAGATGAATCATGAAACGGGGAGGGAGGAGATGAATCATGAAACGGGGAGGGAGGAGATGAATCATGAAACGGGGAGGGAGGAGATGAATCATGAAACGGGGAGGGAGGAGATGAATCATGAAACGGGGAGGGAGGAGATGAATCATGAAACGGGGAGGGAGGAGATGAATCATGAAACGGGGAGGGAGGAGATGAATCATGAAACGGGGAGGGAGGAGATGAATCATGAAACGGGGAGGGAGGAGATGAATCATGAAACGGGGAGGGAGGAGATGAATCATGAAACGGGAGGGAGGAGATGAATCATGAAACGGGGAGGGAGGAGATGAATCATGAAACGGGGAGGGAGGAGATGAATCATGAAACGGGGAGGGAGGAGATGAATCATGAAACGGGGAGGGAGGAGAAAAATCATGAAACGGGGAGGGAGGAGATGAATCATGAAACGGGGAGGGAGGAGATGAATCATGAAACGGGGGGAGGGAGATGAATCATATGAAAAGGGGAGGGAGGAGATGAATCGTGAAACGGGGAGGGAGGAGATGAATCATGAAACGGGAGGGAGGAGATGGATCATGAAACGGGGAGGGAGGAGATGAATCATGAAACGGGGAGGGGAGGAGATGAATCATGAAACGGGGAGGGAGGAAATGAATCATGAAACGGGGAGGGAGGAGATGAATCATGAAACGGGGAGGGAGGAGATGAATCATGAAACGGGGAGGGAGGAGATGAATCATGAAACGGGGAGGGAAGAGATGAATCATGAAACGGGGAGGGAGGAGATGAATCATGAAACGGGGAGGGAAGAGATGAATCATGAAACGGGGAGGGGAGGAGGAGATGAATCATGAAACGGGGAGGGAGGAGATGGATCATGAAACGGGGAGGGAGGAGATGAATCATGAAACGGGGAGGGAGGAGGAGATGAATCATGAACGGGGAGGGAGGAAATGAATCATATGAAACGGGGAGGGAGGAGATGAATCACGAAACGGGGAGGAGGAGGAGATGAATCATGAAACGGGGAGGGAGGAGATGAATCATGAAACGGGGAGGGAGGAGAGATGAATCATGAAACGGGGAGGGAAGAGATGAATCATGAAACGGGGAGGGAGGAGATGAATCATGAAACGAGGGGAGGGAGGAGATGAATCATGAAAGGGGAGGGGAGGAGATGAATCATGAAACGAGGAGGGAGGAGATGAATCATGAAACGGGGAGGGAAGAGATGAATCATGAAAACGGGGAGGGAAGGTGAGGAGGGGCTGCTGGCGGCCTCCCCTCCTCACCTCATAGAAGGGCCACACACTCAAACATATGACCACAAGTGCACACTCGTACCATTGGCCATGTCAATCGATTCAACATGCTTTATTTGAGTCGACTCAAAAACATGACCAGACGTGCACACTCGCAACATTGGCCATGTCGATGGATTCGACGTGCTCCTGCAGTTCTTCCAGCATGCCGGCCATTTCTTCAACGGTCACGCCCTGAGCCAGCAGCCCCTCCTCAGAGGCCGCCAGCAGCAAGGTGATCAAACATTTACACTCAGCCCCACCCCCTCACAGGTGATACACACACACTCATACCATTGGCCATGTCAATCGACTCCACGTGCTCCTGCAGCTCTTCCAGCATGCCGGCCGTCTCCTCCACCGTCACTCCCCGGGCCAGCAGGCCCTCCTTAGTGACGGTCAGAACCAAGGTGATCAAACATTTACACTTGACCCCCCACTCCCTCACAGGTGATACACACACACTCTTACCATTGGCCATGTCAATCGACTCCACATGCTCCTGCAATTCTTCCAGCATGCCGGCCATTTCGTCAACAGTCACGCCCTGCGCCAGCAGCCCCTCCTCAGTGACGGCCATGACCATGCTGATCTCCTTCATCCGCTGCACTATGTCCACCACCGCCGCTGCATGGCCTGGTTGAACCACTGCCTCTCCTCTTCTCTGGAGGGAAGGATGCGAGGAAGGGAGGGAGGAAGGACGGACAAGGAAAGAGCATGAGAAGCCAGCACGCTCTCCTCAGTGACGGCCATCACCATGCTGCTATCCTTCATCCGCTGCACTTAGTCCACCACCGCCGCCTGCATCGATTGGTTGAACCACTGCCTCTCCTCCTCGCTGCAAGGCAGACAGAGCAAGGGAAAGTGAAGGAGCAGAGAAAGAGAGGAAAGAATGAGTCACCCCCCTTCCTCAGTGACGGCCATCACCATGCTGCTATCCTTCATCCGCTGCACTTAGTCCACCACCGCCGCCTGCATCGCCCGGTTGAACCGCTGCCGCTCCTCCTCCGTCCAAAGAAAGGCAAGTGGAAACAGAAAAAACCGAGCGAATGACTCAACTCCTCCCCCCCCCCCCAATTCTGATCTCACTGCACTCACGTGATCTGCCGCGCGGGGCCCGTGCCATCGGAATGGGCGAGGCTCCACTTGAGAATTCCCTCGAGATTGCCGCCTGGCCCCAGGTTAGTCGACATGATGCCCGAATGCTGCCCGAATTCTTCCCGAACGATAGTGACGCTCTCGAATCCGCGAAAGTGCGCACCGCTTTTAACGCTACGCGAACGAATCGTTCACGTCCCGATACGCGATTCGAGAGTGTCGGGCGTAGGAAGGCTCGATTGCAGACAGCGAATCCGCGACGCGGAGAGGAAGCGCGCGTGACGCTGGTGGACCCGCAGGAGCACGAGCGCGAGCGCGAGCACGCTAATTGGTGCTTTAAGAAACACGAATTGGCCAAAAGAGTGGAAGATAAACGAGGAAACGATATCAAGATACGACAACACTTGTGATATCTGACAGCAGCACACGAAGGGGTAGGATCCAGCAGCACTCGAAGGGGTAGGATCTGGCTTTTGGCAGAAGGGAATGGGAGACGCGTGAACAGGCGGAATTTATGGGAGGGGAATTAGTCTCGTGGTATGTAGAATATTCTCGACAATAGTGCGGTGAGTCCCTTCGATAGCCGTGGGAGAACATTCTCGAAGTTGACTCTGTTTGCCGTAAGATTAACCTTGGTTTCAAGCGTTCATGCCGGAGTGGTTAACGGGACAGACTCGAAATCTGTTGGGCTCTGCCCGCGCAGGTTCGAATCCTGCTGAACGCGACGTTTAGCCATGCATGAGGCAATTTGGTGCTTGTGACGAGCTATGCTTGTCATTTTGATCTTTCTCCACCTTGGCCACTTCTCAGCACACAGGGAGTGTAGCATGGAATGTAGCATGGAATGAAAGTGATACGAAAAACTTGAAATGGAAGTGGCGTGTGCACCAAATCCTCACACCATTGTACACAATGTGCAACACATAACTATCATAAAGGTATCTATGAATGGAACAATTTGATACAAGGCTGTCTCTGCGTGTGCGCGTGCGCGTGCGCGCGCGTGCGTGCGTGCGTGTGTGCGTGTGTGTGCGCGCGCGTATGTGCGTGCGTGCGTGGTTCGTGCGTGCGTGCGGGTGTGCGTATGTGTTCTCTCTCTCTCTCTCTCTCTCTCTCTCTCTCTCTCTCTCTCTCTCTCTCTCTCTCTCTCTCTCTCTCTCTCTCTCTCTCTCTCTTGCTCTCTCTCTCTCTCTTTTGAAACTTCAAATACAATATTTGTATGAACGCCTAGTGAAAGGACACAAGGCTCTAATACACCTTTTTAACTGTGGTGGGAATACCTATTGGAGAGAAGGACTGGGAGGTGGCGCGCTTGAGGGAGAGACCTCTGCAGCTGCGATCAACCCTGCCTTGGCTTCCTATTTTGAACCACCCCCAAACTGCCTCCCACTTGTTGGCTGTCGCTGTGTCTGCGCGCCCGCTCTTCTTGACTCGCACTGTTCCCCCTCGTCCTGAGGTCGTTGACGCTTTCAGAGATTGGGATGGAGCTTTAGAAGAGTGCTTTGAGCAACTTTTCCTGCCAGACACTTGGGACTTCAGCCCTGATAGGTCGCGCATGGCTCACTTGCAGCTGCATCTCCCAGCTCATTTGGGTGGGTTCGGCATTCGTTCAGCAACAGATCTTAGCCCCCTCTCTTACGTGTGTGGTTGGTGCCAGGCTGCGAGTGCCGTTGTCAAGCTAGGAGTAGTGGGCGAGGAGCAGATGTTCAGCGAGTTCTTCTGCACTCCGCAAGCTAGGGATTTAGAGGACCCTTGGTTTACAAAGGCCCTTGACCAGCTTATGCCTGCTGTCAGGCAGGAATTGCCGAGTTTGGGGATCTGCTGTCAGAATGAGGAATGGATGATGCATTGATGTTGGTTGAGGTACATATAGCTAACCCTAAGTTTTGTACCCCTTAAGACAAACCTCACTATAGGCTACAACATTTGACACACCCCCATAGCCTAAGTGAGGGGTGTCTAGCAGAACCAAAAGAGTACGGTCACAAGACCAGTCCAAGAAACAAAGCTCAGGGTGGATCACAACGTCACCAGTCCACGAACTCACAAGATATACAGCAAATGTACAAGCAAGACAAACAGTCAACTCAAGTCTACACAAGACGAGAACCAGTGTCAACAAGGCCTAACTGCACACAACACCTCTGGTGGTCACAAGGCGGAAGCGCCTTGGTGAAGATGTCTGCAGTGTTGGCCTCGGACTCCACAAACTCGAAGCGAGCCTGTCCACGTCTCTGCAACTCTCGCAGAAGAAAGTACCTGACGTGAATGTGCTTCACTCTGCTCTCCAGTCGCGGCTCTCGACAAAGGAGAATCGACGCCTTGTTGTCAGTGAACAAGGTCGGTGCAGAGCTCGGCCGCTCACCAAGGTCGGCAAGCAAGAACGTCAACCAACGCAGCTCCTGTGCCGCCATGGCACCAGCGTAGATCTCAGCCTCAGCTGTAGAGGTCGAGACCGAAGAGGAGCGCGTGGACCGCCAGGAAACAGCTCCAGAACCCAGGCTGAAACAGTACCCCTGAGTAGACCTGTGAGTCTCAGCGTCGTCAGCGTAAGAAGAGTCACAGTGACCAGTAAGTACGACAGACTGCTGCCCTCCAAGAACTAGCCCCACGCCTGATGTCGTCGCTAGGTACTTCGCCACCCTCACAGCTGCTGTCCAGTGAACAGGGCGGTGTCTCCCTGGCGCAACAAAGCGCGCAAGGACGCTGAGAGGGAAGGCGAGGTCCGGGCGAGTACAAGTCATCAGGTATATGAGGCAACCCTCAAGCTGTGCGTAGGGACCACTAGGCTCAAACGGCTCGTCAGGAAAGGGTCCAGTGAGTCTGTGGTCAACAGCAAGAGGTGTGCGCTGTACTGTGGAGTGCTGAAGCCCGAACCGCTGAAGGACCTGCTGCACCATGTGTGACTGTGAGAGTGTAATGGTGCGAGCAGCTCTGTCCCTGGTGATCTGCAGGCCAAGGTAGTGGCGCAGTTCACCAAGGTCAGTGCAGGTGTGTCTCTTCTGCAGTTCGGACTTCACGTGTGCCAAAGCAACCCTGTCAGCAGTGGCAAAAACGAGGTCGTCGACGTAGACCAGAACAAAGAACGGTGTGGAGCCGCGACGAACGAACAGCGACGGGTCGGCAGAAGACGGCTGGAACCCAAGGTCAGAGAGGGTAGAACGCAGAGTGTCGTGCCACTCACGAGGGGCCTGGCGAAGACCGTAGACAGGTCGCCTCAGCCTCCACTGGGTCCCAGGAGGGAAGGTGCCAGTGAAGGCAGAGGGACGACGCAGCCAGACCTCCTCGTGAAGACTGCCCTGAAGGAAAGCAGTGGAGAAGTCGAGAGAGTGTAACTCGTAGTCTCTCTGTGCTGCTACGTGTAGTAACACCCGAAGAGTGGTCATCTTCGGGGTAGGCGCAAAGGTCTGAAAGAAGTCAACTCCCTCGCGCTGACTGAAACCTCTAGCCACGTAACGCGCCTTGAAGACCGGGGGAGATCCCGGTGGCCGCTTCACCCTGTAGATCCACATGTCGTCGACTACGTTCGCCCCAGGAGGGGGAACCTCATCGACGTAGGTGCCTGTGGATCTGTAGGAGGCCATCTCTGCGTCCATGGCAGCTCTCCACTGAGAGGCCCAAGGCCCTGACACTGCCTCAGCGTAAGTGCGAGGAGTCGGAATGTCAAGGGCGTCTGGGTCACCCTCAGGGGCGAGGAGCATGGCACAGAGATGAGGGGAAGCGGCTGTCAGGAACTCTAGCTCAAACTGCCTGTCCTCTAGGGCGTCACAGCCAAGGGCAGACACACCCCTGACGGCCAGAGGACTGGAAGGAGGAGCAGCCACAAGACCGGTGGCGAAGTCAAGGCGGCGGGTAGAGGCAAAGTCAGTGACTGCGGCAGTAAGAGCGGACACAGAGGACACAGAGGCACGAGGGTGAGTAACAAGCGAGGCGAGAACACGAGAGAGAACAGGACGGTACGTGCGGTAGTAGTCAGTGACAGGAGTAGGGAGCGACGCAGTGAGAGCCGACTCAGGAGGAGACGGAAGCACAGACGGAGACGGACGAGGTGGACTAGAACGAAGTAAGGCAGTACGAAGGTCAGTGAAGGGAACAGGAGACGAGGGACGAGCACGAGGGGAGCGACGAGAGGCCCAAGTCTGAGAAGGAGGAGGGGACAACGAAGACTGAGAACGAGGGAAAACAGCGGGAGAGGGGTCAGGAGGAGGAAGCGGAGGACCAGAGACGGGAGGAGAGGGGGAGGAGGAAGGAGAGCGAGAGGGGAGACCAAGGGTCCGAAGACCCGAGACAGGAGGAGGAGGCGGCAACTATCCAGCGGAGGGTCCGGGCGGGAGGGGGAGGGAGCTGCTGCTGCTGCTGCTCCTGCTCCTCCAGCCGATGCAACTCTCGCTCCTCTCGCTCCAACTCCAGCTGCTCCTCACGAGCACGGCGAACACGAGCCTGGAACCTGGTCGGGTAGGGGTGGGGGGTAGTAGTAGTGTCCGGGGCAGCGGTAGCCCCAGAGTCCACCTCCGAAGCACCAGGCGCACCACCCCCAGAGTCAGCACCAACACCAGCTCCAGACCCAGACGCACCAGAAACCGAAGGGGTCTCACTCTCACCCCCAGACGCAGCACCCCCAGACTCCGCACGACCAGCACCAGCTCCCGGAAGACGAGAGTCCTCTGCAACCCGCGGCTCAGCTCCAACTCCAGCACCCCCAGAACCAGAAACCGGTACAGGAACAGGCTCAGCACCAACCTTTCTAGAGCGAGCACTTGCAGGACGCGGTGAGGAAGACTGTGGGGAGGGAGGCTGTACCGGAGGGGCTACCGAAGGGGGAGGGGTAGCCTGGGACACACCGGACGGGGCTGGACCAGGGGGGGGAGGCTGTACCGGGGGAGCAGGAGGGGGAGCGGCAGTCAGGAAGAGAGGGGGGGGAGGGACCGGGAGACCTCGACTGGGGTACCTGACGTAGTAGGGGGTGGACTCCTCGAAACGGACGTCACGGGAGTCAAAGAACCGGTGAGAGGGAGGGTGGTAAAAGGTGAAGTCAGAGGAGTCCTCAGGGAAACCAAGGAAGACACAAGGAACGGCGCGAGGCGAGATCTTGTCCGCGGAGGTGTCGCGGACAAGAGCCAAGCACCCCCAGACACGAAACCTCGACGCAACACCAGGGGACCCGGTCCAAAGACTGGTCGGTGAAGCCTCTGGCCGAGAGACGCGTGGCCAGAGGTTCAGCTGGTGCGCGGCGTACCTGACCGCGTAGGGCCACAGAAAATGGGGGGCATGGGCGTGAGTCAGGGAGGTGCGGGCGATCTCCATGACCAAGCCGTTCTGAGAAGGAGGAGGGGACAACGGAGGCTGAGAACGAGGGAAAACAGCTGGGGAAGAGTCAGGCGGAGGAAACGTGGGACCGTAAGCAGGAGGCGAGGGGGAGGAGGAAGGAGAACGAGAGGGGAGACCGAGGGTCCGAAGACCAGAGACAGGAGGAGGAGGGGGCGACTGCAGCTGCTCCTGCTGCGGCTGCGACCGCTGCACCTTCTGCTGCTTCTCCTCCAGCTACGGGTGCTGCTGCTGTTCCTGCCGCTGCGGCTGCTGCTGCTGCTGCTGCCGCTGTTGCTGGAGCTCCAACTCACTCTCTCTCTCTCCAACTCCAGCTGCTCCTCACGGGCACGGCGAACACGAGCCTAGAGCCGAGTCGGGTAGGGGTGGGGAGGAGGAGTAGTGTCCGGGGCAGCGGTAGCTCCAGGACTGCTCTCCAAAGCACTAGACACGTCACCCCCAGAGCCAGTACCACCAGCAACAACACGGCCAGACTCACCAGGGCCCGCCGAGGGCGCACCCGCACCCCCACTCGTAGTACCCTCAGGGTGAGCGTGACCAACACCAGCTCCCGGAAGGCTAGAGTCTCCTGCAGCCACGGACTCAGCTCCAACTCCAGCACCCCCAGAACTAGGACCCGACACAAGCACGCTCTCAACTGCAACCCCAACACCGCGAGAGCCAGGCCTCACCACGAACACCGTCCCCCGCAGGATCTGCTGAAGGCTGTGGGGAGGACTCCGGGGAAGGAGACCGCACCTGACGGGCCACCGAAGGGGGAGGGGTAGCGTGGGAAACATCTGACGGGGCTCGACCAGAGGGGGGGAGGCTGAACCGGGGGAGCAGGAGGGGGAGCGGAAGTCAGGAAGAGAGGGGGAGGAGGAACCGGGAGACCTCGACAGGGGTACCTGACAAAGTAGGGGATGGACTCGTCGAAACGGACATCACGGGAGTCAAAGAACTGGTGAAGGGGAGGGTGGTAATTGGTGAAGTCAGAGGAGTCCTCTAGGAAACCAAGGAAGAGACAGGGAACGGCGCGAGGCGAGAGCTTGTCCGCGGAAGTGTCGCGGACAAGAGCCAAGCAACCCCAGACACGAAACCGCGACGCAACACCAGGGGACCCGGTCCAAAGACTGGTCGGTGAAGCCTCTGGCCGAGAGACGCGTGGCCAGAGGTTCAGCTGGTGCGCGGCGTACCTGACCGCGTAGGGCCACAGAAAATGGGGGGCATGGGCGTGAGTCAGGGAGGTGCGAGCGATCTCCATGACCAAGCCTATGCGGCGCTCAGCAACCCCATTCTGCTGTGGGGACTCTGGAAGCGTCCAGGACTGACGAATGCCCTGCTCGCGACAGAATCCAGCAAGAATGCCGGAGCGAAACTCACCCCCGCGGTCGGAGTGAAGACAGTAAGGGTCGGCTCAGAAGCATGGTTCATGGTTGCGGGTAGGTTCATGTGGTTGTAAATGGGCGGGGTCATGTCCACGCAAGTCTCTGTGCATGGTTGCATGACACGACGACCACGAGTGTCCTGCGTGGTAAGCAACCACCTGATCAGCGTAGAAGTCACCTCAGACTTCTTCGCCAGGGGAAACACTGTGGTGTAGCGGGAGTAGTCGTCAACGACCACCAGAAAGAAACGCTCACGCTCAGGGCCCTGACGAGAGGCAGGGCCCCAGACGTCCAAGTGGAGCGTCTCAAAAGGCTCGGTGGCCGGACGAAGGGAGGAGGAGTGAGGGGTGGCGCGCAGCCGACCCTCGACGCAGGGACCGCACGGCGGCAAAAGCGAAGGCGGCAGCGACGGCAAGACACGCGGGAGGCCTAAGACAAGACGCTGACGAGACATAGCGCGCAGACGAGGAAGGGACGGGTGCCCCATCCGGTGGTGCCACAGGACGGTGGGGTGGGCAAGGGACCGGCAGGAGCAAGACGCAGCGACTGGACCAGACGCAGGAACCTGACCAGACACAGCTACCTGGGGGGAAGGAGCAACCTGGTGAGACGCGGGGACTCGAGCGGAGGGCGGTACAGGGGCCGGGGGCAGTAGGAGCGGCTGCTGCTGCGGCTGCTGCTGCTGCGGCTGCTGCTGCTGCTGCTCCTGCGCCAGTGGGCCAGTGTGAAGAGTGTAGAGACCGGAGCCCGGCTCAGCTGTAAAGGTGGCAAGGGGCCGGTAAGAGCCCTCGTCAACACACACCGCTGTCTCACCCGAAAACCACACACCCACGTGCTGGCTCACAAGGGGTCGTACGCCCACCAAGTTCCTCGAGAACGAGGGGACGTGAAACCCAGTGAGAGACCCGGAGGGAGCAGCAGGACACGGCAAGGTAGTAGTGTGACGCGCTGTGACCGGTCCCGAGGTGGGATCAGCCAACGCCACGGAGACAGGTGCAGGAAGTGGTGTAAGTGTCGTGCTGTCACGAAAGAAGCAGTGCGAGGCTCCAGAGTCCAGCGTGAACGACAGCAAAGTGTCCTCCGAGGTAGGCGCTGGACTAGAGTCTACACAAGAACCTACACTAGCAACAGGCAACTGAGCAAGGCTAGCACCTAAGCTAACAACACCAGAGGTTTAGGGTTTAGGCGTCGTAACGCCACCTCCACTACCTCCGCCTCCACCACCACCACCACCACCAGAACCGCCCTTCTTGCCACCCCTACCGCGGGACCGCGACGCAGTCGTAACAGCAGCTGCAGTCGCGTCAGTAGCGGCAGTGGCGAGAGAGGCAGTAAAGGTGGGTAACTGCGGGACTGTGCACCCGTGGAAGAGTGGGGGGGGCACAGCACCAGAGGCAGCGGCTACCGAGCGAAGGTTGCTCTCGACGTCCTTGAGCGCAGACTCAAGGACCTCGACGGTGAGCTCACTAGGGTGCTTCAGCAGAAGCGCGTCACGAACGGAGGCAAGGCGGTCAGGGAGGCTAGTGGCGATGAAATAGATAGTAATCGCCATAGGGGGAGGAAGCAGTGCAAGCTGTGCCTCAGTGCAAGCAGCGCGGTAACTAGCGTCGAGCGAGCGGAGGTGAGCGATCAAGTCAGTAGAGCGCTCAAAAGACGCTAGGTCAGGAAACAGGAACGGGAGGAAAAGGCGGCCAAGAGAGACAGTAGCGGGAGTAGAGTAGCGGGCCTTAATCGCAGTGAGGTACTCAGCAGCGGTGCGAACCTGAGTGAAGTGAACCTCCTCAGACTCAGGGAGGAGGCTGCTGAGCGCGATGCAGGCCGCAGCGTCACGCGACGTCCAAGCCGTCTGGTCAGCTCGCTGGGTGGCAAAGTGAGCTCTAGCGGCGTCGTCAGGGGCAGGGCCTAAAGGCGTAGGGTCGGGGGGCGCAGGGAGGGCACCAGTAGCGTGCGCCCAGAGGGTCTCGCCTGCCTGGACCTGACTCTCTAACAGACGGCGAGCGCGAAGAAGCCAGACGGAAAAATCAAGAGGTCTACCGTCAGCGTCGAAACGAAGTACACGCTGAGTCGCCATAGTGGAAACTAACGCAAAAGTGTCGGTAGGGGACAGCAGAAGGCGAGTGGGAGACTAGGGTTAAGCAGTACCCTTGGACAACGGAAGCGAACGACGGACGAGGCAGCGGGCAACGGGAGCGGACGCAGCGGTGGAAAACGGAAGTGGGGCGCAGCGGCGACGCGCGTAGAGGCGGCCTGGGCGACGGGCTAGGGCGCGAGCTGGGGAGACGGGCTGGGGCGCAGACCAGGGTGACAGGTTAGGGCGCAGGCTGGGGCGACGGGCTTGGGCGCGGGCCTGGGCGACGGGCTAGGGCGCGGGCCACGGCGACGGGCTAGGGCGCGGGCCTGGGCGACGGGCTGGGGCGCGGGCCTGGGCGACGGGCTAGGGCGCGGGCTGGTACGCGACGCGACGGGGAGGGGGACGGGAGCGACGCGTCGGGGGGAGGGGGGCGGGCGCGACGCGACGGGGGGAAACGCGACGCGACGGGAGGAGGGGGACGGGCGCGACGCGACGGGGGGAAACGCGACGCGACGGGAGGAGGGGGGGGACGGGCGCGACGCGACGGGGGGAAGGGGACGGGTGCGACGTAGGGGAGCGGGGGAAAGCGGACACTACCGCGGAAGGGCCGGCGCTAGGCTCGGTAGCTACAGGAACGGGACGGACGAGAGCGAGGATCAGGCTCGGGAGGTACGAACGATGAACGGAGGAACGGGATCCCACAGGATCCTAACCTAACTGATACCATGTCAGAATGAGGAATGGATGATGCATTGATGTTGGTTGAGGTACATATAGCTAACCCTAAGTTTTGTACCCCCCTATGACAATCCTCACTATAGGCTACAACATTTGACATCTGCACCACAAATCCCCCCCTTCTGCTTTTCCCAGCGCAGCAGCGTCGCTTGGCGGTTGAAAGGCTCCAATCCCTGCGGCGCGTGGCCCGTGATGATGCCACCTTGGCCCGTTTGACTTCCCTTCAGGGCCCGGGTGCAGCAGCATGGGTGTCCACGGTTCCAGCACATGATGACGCTACGTTCGCCCCCGTGGATTGTCACGACTACCATTCGTTTAGGCCTTCCTGTCCACCAACTTTTGGTTGCTAAGAAGTGTGTTTGCGGCAAAGAGTTCAAGGACCCGTCAGACCCTCACCATGCTCCTCGCTGCAAGCACCAATATGCACCGTCTCGCGTCCATGATGCGGTGAAGCTTGTAGTCGCTAAGATAGCCAAGGCGTCAGGGGGGGGTGGTTCGATCGAGAACGACACACTCCTGACGGGGAAGAGAGTGGACGTGGCGGTGAAGAAACCAATGGATGGAGAAAAACATGCACTCGAGGTGAGCGTCATCGATCCGGTCTCGCTACCAGTGCAACAGAATGGGCATTGTGGCCGGACAGTCGGTTTTGCAGCCAAGGAGCGAGAGAAGAGGAAGGCGGCTGATTATTATCCTTTCCGACAGCAGCACAGGGGGTTGGTTTCTTCCCGTTGATTCTAGAGACTTGGGGCTGTTTGGGGGGAAGCTTCCGACAGTGGTTAAGACAGCAGGGGGAAGTTCAACTGAAGGTGGCTCTTAACAAAGGCGTGGGAAGGGGCAACAGCTCGGGTTTCTCAGAGTATTTGGTAGGGTCCTTGACAGCCACGGTAGGGGTAGCTTTGCAGAGGGCATAGGCTCGGGTGATTCTTTTACGAGCGGCATGCATGTTGGGCGAGTCTGAGGTGGATTGGGTGGTTCGGAAGGGGGAGGAGTAGGAGTTTGGGGAGAGAGCACCATGGGTGGACGTGCCATACTTGGTTGACATGCGACTGTATATGTCTCGAAAATTAGAACTTTCTTTAGGGTTTTAGTTTAGACATTTTTATGTTTGAGATAGTAAGACATTCCTAGGAAGGGTTTTAGTGCATATTGCAAGCGATGGAAGGTAGAGCGAAAGCGTGTACATTAGCGAGAAAACTGGAGCGTCCGAAATAGATGCTAGTTGTCAAATGAAACCATCAAGAAATTCCTACTGATTTGGCATTCCCATACTTAACCCAAGCTCTCAAGAAAAACCTTCTCTTCCTTTTAATGCCTACAGTCGCATGTTAACCAAATACATCGCATCTACCTATACAATCCCCCCCTCTCCCCCCCCCCACCCCAATAACTTGATCCTCACTCTGTCCATCCGTCCGATTCACCTCCGACCCCCCTATGGTCCGTGGTGCATGCAAAATAATCACACGAGCCTGTAACACCTACAAAGCTACCTATGCCGTTGCTGTGAAGGACCTAACCATGTACGCTGAGAAGCTTGAACCGTTGCCCCTTTCCACACTTTTCTTAAGAGCCACCTTAAAATGAATATCTTCTTTCTTTCGTAACCATTGTCAGAAGATCCCCCCCAAGCAGCCCTGAGTCTTCGTAATCAATGGGGCGAAATGTGCTAATACATGAAAGGGTGGCAATCTACCGCTTTCCTCTTCTCTCACTCCCTGGCTGCATAACCAACTCTCCGTCCAGACTGCCCCCATGCTGCTACCCCATGAGAGGAATAGCATTTACGACACTCACCTCGAGTGCATGTGCTTCCCTGCCCATCGGCCACCTAACCGCCACGTCCACCCTCTTGCCAAATAGTAGCATGCCACTCTCAATCGTAACCACCCCACCCGACGTGTTGCCTACATTGGCGACCACGAGGTTCACATGTCATGAACACGAGAAGGGGCATACTTGTGTTTGCAGCGAAGGGCATGGTGAAGATCTGAAAGGTCCATGAACTCCCTCCACAAACACACATGCTGGCAATTAAAAATTTCTAGACAGGCAAGCTCAATCCAGGAGGATTGCAGTGAAAATGCTCCACGCAACATGAGTGAAAGTAGTGTTATCATGTGGGATTATGTATACCTATGCAGCTGCACGTGGGCCCTGAAGGAACGGGCCACAGTAGCGCCAACATGGGCCATACGCCACAGATATTGAAGACTTTCACTGTGAGGATCTAGGATCGAACTCAGGAAAGAGGGTTTGAATTGAATGAATCACCTGGGTACAACACGAGGCTATATATAGGCTCGACACAAGGCCCAGTAACCAGGTGTTACGCGAAGGTTCCGAGGGTTGCGAAGCGTCCCGAACAGACCCTTCCCGAATTCGGTAAAAGGCAATTCGGTGGCAACCGAAAAGCCCAGAATTCGGTGTACGCAACCTAGCTCGGTGCTATAACTATAATAAAATATAGGAAAGCAAGCAATTTATGCATGCATGAAACAAACCTATGGTAGAAATAGCATAATAAAGTCAAGGCAAGCAAGCATAGCTGGCATAAGCCATCGTATTCTCACACGTCCTCCCCTCAAAGCTGGGTGGCGTGAGATACATCCTGCTTGACAAGATAGTCCTTGAGAGCACGGCGTGCGTTGCCCATATCAGCTTCTGCAACCCAACTGTCCTCAGTGGGGTCGTATCCCTTCCAGCGTATCAGGAACTCGAGGGTCTTGCCGCCGCGGCGCCGATGAGTGAGAACACGCTCGATCTCGTACTCTGGTTCATCCTGTACGAGTACAGGTGGTGGTGGCGGTAGCTGCCGTCCCTAGAACTGTTGGTTGGGGTCCTTGTAGGGCTTCAGCAGCTGAACATGGAAAGCGTTGTGAAGCTTCCACGTAGTAGGTAAGCGCAAGCGGAATGTAACTGGTGTCACCTGTGCCTCCACGAGAAATGGACCACAGAAGCGAGGCCGGAGCTTGGATGGTAGGTGAGACAGGTTCAAGTTGCGCGTGTCGAGAAGCACTTGATCTCCGACTGCTACTGAGTGATCTCGTCGTTGGCGATCGGCATACTGCTTCTGGGAGTTCTGCATCGTGGTGAGATGTCGCGGTGTTCTCCCTTAGCCGCTGCATGGTGGAAACGTTATTGTAAGCGAACTCTAGGGTTGGTAACTGTGTATCCCAGTGGCTGATGTCGTCTTTGCAAGCTGTGCACAGTAACTGTTCAACCACCTGATTGAGTTGCTCTGTCTGTCCGTCAGTCTGGGAATAGTATGCTGAAGACATCGCAAGCTTTGTCCCCAACAATCCCATGAGTTCCCTCCTTCTAGAACTAACTCGTGAATTTAGGGTCTCTATTTGAGATGAGTGTAGCGGGGATGCCGTGGATGGTGATGATGCGGTCGAAGAAGAGGCGAGCAGTTGCTTCAACTGTAGCCATGGCGTTGGTCGGGATGAAGTGACCCATTTTGGAGAATTTATCGATCACTAAGAGGATAGAGTCATGCCCCCGTGAGGTCGAAGGAAGTTCCGTGATGAAGTTTAAGCTAACGACCTGCCATGGTTGTTCCGGTACGGGTAGAGGCTGAAGTAACCCTGCTTTTTTCTGCTTGCTGCTTTTCATCCGCTGGCACGTGTCGCATGAGGTGACGAACTGCTGCACGTCTGCTGCCATCTGGGGCCAGTAGTAATACTTTGCTATTCCCGCTAATGTCTTGTTGCTCCCGAAATGTCCCGCGTATGGTACGTCGTGAAACTCCTCTAGAAGGATCTGCCGTAGCGGGGCGTAATTCGGTACCCAAATCTTTCCTGATCCCTTCCTTACAGCTAAGTCTTTTTCCCACTTTAACAACTTCTGTTTCTCTGCCGTTGCTATCTCTGCGTCCACGGAGTACCCATGTTGGAATAGACCCTTGAGCAGAGGGTTCATCCCGTCGAGCTGGATGCCTGCTACATGTCCGGGGCGGCTCAACGCGTCTGCCTTGTTGTCTAGTCCGGGTTTGTAGACGATGTCGTTGTAGAAGTGGGTCTCCAAGAAGTCCACCCTCCGTACCTGTCGTCGTGAGAGCGTCGGCTGCGACTTCAGGTATTTGAGACTGCATTGGTCCGTATAAACTGTGGTCTCGGCTCCTCTAGATAACACCTCCATGCCTTGAAGGCTACGACTATAGCTAAGGCTTCCTTGTCGTGAATGGGGTAGTTTAGTTCTGCTCCGTGTAACTTCTTACTGAGGTAAGCGATATGCTGTAGACCGTGTCCGTGGTCCTGCATCAGTACTGCTCCGACTGCCTGGTCACTAGCGTCTGCTTCAACTACGTAGTCCTTGTCTGGGTCCGGTAGGATGAAAACTGGCGTTGTGGTCAGTGCTGTCTGTAGCTGTTCCATGGCTTGCTGATGAGGAGTATCCCATTTGAAGGGCGTATCCTTTTTCAGTAGAACGGTCAGTGGCGTTGCTATCTTAGCATACTGCGGCACGAACCTGTTGTAGTAGTTGGCGAAGCCTAGGAACTGCTGCAACTCTTTCACGTTCTCCGATACTTTCCAGTTCTTAACGGCTTCGATCTTCCGCGGGTCCACGTGTACGCCCTCCGCACTCACCATGTGCCCGAGAAACTTCACGTAGAACTGCACCTTCTTCAGTGCAAAGTCGCTCTTCGACAGCTTCACGTAGAACTTGTTTTTCCGCAGGATCTCGAACACCTTCCGCAGATGCTCCACGTGCTCCTTCATGTTCTTGGAGTAGATGAGGATATCGTCCAGGTACACTACTACGCACTCGTCTAGCAGGGGCCGTAGAGTATGGTTCATCTCCGCCTGGAACGTCGCTGGTGCGTTGCAGAGTCCGAACGGCATCACCAAGTATTCGTAGGAGCCGTATCTCGTACGGAACGCTGTCTTGTGGATCGAGTTGTCCGCCATCTTGATCTGCCAGTAACCTGACCGTAGGTCCAGCTTCGAAAAGACTGTTGCACCACGCAGTTGGTCCAGTAGGTCGTGTCAGAAGTCTAGGCAGGAATGAGAAACAGGAAAGAGGGGTTTTCACTAGCAGGCAGTTGAGTACATATAGGAAACCCTAATTTGGGCTATACTCGCTATAGAGTACCCCACTGCAGGCTAGACAAACATCACATTCTGACACACCCCCATAGTCAAAGTGGGGTATAATCAGCACAACAAGCAGGCAGAGCAATAGTTCACAATGATAAGCAAAGCTAGAGGCTATCACAGAGGGCAAGTGAGGAGGAGGAGAAACTGTGGAGGCGAGAAGATGGGAGGCGACGGCTGAAGCTGCAGACACACGGGCAACAGGAGTGCGCAGCACTGTGGCTACCAGGTGCAGAGCCCCGGAATACACGGCGACAGGCGCAGCTGGCTCTCTGTGCTCCCAGGAGTGCGCAGCACTGTCGCTACCAGGCGCAGAGCCCCGGACTACACGGCGACAGGCGCAGCTGGCTCTCTGGACTACAGGCGCTGCGGACAACAAGATGGCTGCCTCCACTCAACTTCCCCCAGCTGTCCCACACCCCTTTCACACACCCCCTGCTGTACCTCTAGCACTGCTCACACGCCACCCCCCTCGTACCACTCCGACGGCTCCAACACATCCACCCCCCTCAGCGGCAGCTGCAGCAGTGGGAGACGGAGGAGGAGGAGGAGCAAGGGACGGCGCACACACCCGTCACCCCCATACTCGCCACCCCCAAACCCTAACACAGGCAGCACGGGGCAGGAGCGCGAGCAGCAGCGGGGGCGGTGCTCGTGCTGAAGCGGAACGGCGCGCGGCTCCCCAGGGCGCCGCGACAGGGCAACGGGGGCCGCGCGCGGCTCCCCAGGGCGCCGCGACGGGGCAGCGGGGGCCACGCGCGGCTCCCCAGGGCGTCGCGACGAGGCTGCGAGGGCCGCGCGCGGCTCCCCAGGGCGCCGCGACGGGGCAGCGAGAGCGACGCGCAGGCCTTCGGGGCGACGCGACGGGCTCCGGGGGGGCGACGTGACAGTCGACGGGGGGCGACGCGCGGGTCGACGGGGCAGGAAACCGCCGCGCGCTCGCGCACCCTGAGCGCGCGGCAGGCAGAAAACATCGCGCACCCAGGGCGTGCGATAGGCAGGACAGCAGCGGAAGCATCGGGTGGGCCCACCCACAGGATCGACCCAGGAGGGTCGACCTGCTCTGATAGCATGTCAGAAGTCTAGGCAGGAATGAGAAACAGGAAAGAGGGGTTTTCACTAGCAGGCAGTTGAGTACATATAGCAAACCCTAATTTGGGCTATACTCGCTATAGAGTACCCCACTGCAGGCTAGACAAACATCATATTTTGACAGGTCGTCTATGCGCGGTATGGGGTATTTATTTTTAACTGTCTGTTTGTTCAGTGCGCGGTAGTCGATGCACATCCGTAGACTACCGTCTGGCTTTGGGGTGAAGAGAACTGGTGCACCGTAGGGAGATGTGGATGGGCGGATCAGTTGTCTGTCTAGTAGGTACTCGATCTGTTTTTTTCATGTCTGTCATTTCGGTCGGACTCGGTCAGTATGGTGCACGTGAGACGGGTTTCGCACCTGGTTCCTCCACGATCTCGTGCTCGTGGGTGCGCGCTGGAGGTACGCCTGCGGGTAGGTCGTCGGACATTATGTCCTTATACTGCTCCAAGACCTCCTTCACTGCTGCAGGTAGCTCCGAAATCGTCTTCTCCTCCTCTGTTGCTGCCATAACCAGTGCTAAGTAACCCGTGTTACTCTCGTTCACCGTCCGTTTGAACCGTGCCAGTGTCCTTTCAGGAACATCCCCTGTATCCGTCCAGCTTCGCAGTGCTATCCGCTTCCCGTTGTTGTAGATGCACACTTTACTGTTGACCCAATCGATCTCGGGGTTGAACTGCTTCAGGAAATCTCGCCCCAAGATAAAATCTAACCCTTTGATGTTGGTGACTGGTAGCTTCGGCTTCCACCTCAACGCACCTATATGCAGCTGCAGGGAAGTTGCGCCGTGGATGGGAAGCTTCGTACCGTCCACCATCGTTGCTGAAAATTGGGTTTCCTTCGCCTTCTCTCCAATCTTCTCCAATGTTCCGCGGTCGCACACTGAATGAGATGCACCGCTATCCACCAGTGCCTGGAGGCGTCGCCCATTGCATAACACCTCGAGGAGTAGTGGTTTCTGCTGCGCTGAGTAGCCAAAGAGGGTCTCATTAATAGGATCATAGGGTACATCAAAATGAATACCTTCCCTATTTCCTATACCTGACTCAGCACTTTTCACTTCCAACTTCACCTGGGGGGTAGGAGGATTTTTCCGAGGCTTGTATAATTTCTCCTGAGCCTGGATTCGTTCTCTAAGCCTTTGCAGATGTGTAGGCTTCACCTGTGGGCAACGGGGAGCCTTAACACTATGCTGCGGGGAGAGAATGTTAAATCCACTCGAGTGCTGGTCCCCGCAACAGTGTCGCTGCGAGCCGAATTCGTGCTGCATCGTGAGTCGAGGTCGAATAGCCAATGGCCTCGAAGTAAATTTCGAGGGTCGCCATGAATCGTCGAACGTCCGATCCTTTCGCGCTTGGATCGAATGCTTCAGGGAGCGTCGGGCGAGCTGCTTCGAGGTTCGGCGACGGTGGTGCCATCGGTCCGTGAAATGTCGGTGTCGCCACTGCTGCTACTGCTGTCGCTGCTACATTCGCTGCTACTGCTGCGGTGGCGGCTACTGGTTGGTGTGTCAGGAGGGCTTCGATTCGCCGAATCGCCGCCTGCGTCTGTTCCACGTCGGAGCGAAGGCTGGCGATGTCGCTTGTCGTCGCGTAATTGTCGCCTTGGCCCTCCATGCCTGACATTGCGCGTTTGAAAAAACCGAAACGAGGAGGAGCGAAAAACACGGAACCGGTTTTACGTACCCGAAACCGGTCGTCGCCCCCGCGATTTTATATTTCTCGGTTTTAGCGATCGAAAAAACTGCCGCGTGCAAACGGGCTCTGAACACCAAGTGTGAGGATCTAGGATCGAGCTCAGGAAAGAGGGTTTGAATTGAGTGAATCACCTAGGTACAACACGAGGCTATATATAGGCTCGACACAAGGCCCAGTAACCAGGTGTTACGCGAAGGTTCCGAGGGTTGCGAAGCGTCCCGAACAGACCCTTCCCGAATTCGGTAGAAGGCAATTCAGTGGCAACCGAAAAGCCCAGAATTCGGTGTACGCAACCTAGCTCGGTGCTATAACTATAATGAAATTTAGGAAAGCACCTAGCCTAGGAATCAAGCAATCCATGCTAGAAATAGCTGTCAGAGGTCCACTGGAGATCCCCGATTGATCCTAGGGAAGGGTTACAAGCACGTCGGCCTGGGGGGTTATGGGCGCACTCACCCGCTACACAAACAAGCCCTTTTATCCCAATGGTTAGTGGTTGGGATTCTGACATGGTATCAGAACGAAGGTCTCGGGTTCGAATCCTGGTGTGTGCACCTCGGGCATCCCAGTGCGGGGGGGTGTCAGAGGTCCACTGGAGATCCCCGATTGATCCTAGGGAAGGGTTACAGGCACGTCGGCCTGGGGGGTTATGGGCGCACTCACCCGCTACACAAACAAGCCCTTTTATCCCAATGGTTAGTGGTTGGGATTCTGACAATAGCATAATAAAGTTAAGGCAAACAAGCATAGCTGGCATAAGCCAAGTAACGCAATTGCTCAATGAAAAATAAAAGGGGGGGAAATCATCGTGCACAACCCCAAGCTCTGCAACTCCTGCCTATCAGCAGGCGGGAGCTGGTCAATAACCTTGGTAAACCAAGGCTAAATCCCTAGCTTGTGAAGTGCGAAAAAGCATATGCTCCACGCTCGCCACTCCCAACTTGGTATGACACTCGCGTCCTTGCACCACCCACAAATATAAGAAATGGGGCTAAGAACCGCTAGCGAACGAATGCTCAAACCACTCAGTGTTGTCGAAAGGTACAACTGTGAACGAGCCATACGCGACCTATTGGGGCTGATGTCCCAAGTAGCATGCGGAAAGAGCTGCTCAAAAGACTCTTTCAGCAAAAAGCGTCAACTGTTGACAGGAGTGGAGTGTTAGCCCCGCCTTCGCTTGGGCGAAACCGACGTGTTGGTCGGGTACGCGGGAGGTTCGGCCGACCACCTGCAGAGTTCGACACGTGCAGGTCGACCTACGGGCGATCGATGTAGTGCCGCTATCGATGGGAGCTGGCGGTCTAGTTCGACATGGGAGGTTGATGACGTAGTTAGTCGAAGATGGAAGCTCGACTGCAGCGACTGATCTGTGTTGGAAGTGGACACTGGAATGGCCCGAAATGGTCTCCCTAAGGGCTACAGGTGTCGTCCTGGGGGGGTATGGGTGCGCTGACCCACCAAGGAAACATGCCCTTTTAGCCCAGTTGGTTAGCGAACTGGATATGGTGCAGTGGGCGTGGGGGACTAGGGTTCAATTCTTGCTGATGGCGACTTCTAGTGCCCTTGTGGTGGGCCCTCCCAGTGAGGGGAGTGTTGGAAATGGACAATGGAAAGGCCCGAAATGGTCTCCCTGAGGGCTACAGTTGTCGACCTGGGGGGGTATGGGTGTAGCCCAGTTGGTTAGCGAACTGGACAATCTGGTCAATCGAAGGAAGGGTTAGTCGACCAGGAAGTGTTCGACAAACGCGGTGGTCGACGAGGGAGGTCGTCGACCAGGCCGCTGGGTGGTCGACCCGGTCGACCAGTTTACCTCCTCAACGAGGTTCTGCGGTGGCGCATGGACGTCGTCGAGGCTGCGATGGCGAAGACGACCTCGGGCTGTTATCCCGAGGTCGACATGGAGCCTCTGGCGCGAATGTCGACACGTGACCGACCTGGCATCTGCGCGACGGAAGAGAACGTGCTCGATCGTCGCCGCGCACTTGCGAAGTATTGTCACCTATGGTTGCAACGCTGACAGACCGCTCGGCCGCAGAATTGGCAATCCGCCCTGATGCGGCGTTGCCAAGTCGCGGACTTGCTCCATTGGCAGGTCGCACTTCTGCAACGCTGGTGCGGTGCCTCTACGCAACGCTGGTAGACTGTCGACCGTGCTGCGCTAGCGGCCGACCAGCTTGCCTGCTAGGTTGCTAGGCTCTGATGTAGTCATTCTTGCCATTGCTTGTTCAACCATTGTTGTGAACCTTTGCTAGTGAAACTCTTGCCAATTCTCCCCGTGAATGTGTGCGTAGAGAGAACAACAACAAAAACGCAAGGGAACGCTACGGTCACTCTAGAACCCGTGCCCTCTCGTAGTCTAGCTCCCATTGTAGAGTGTATGTCATCATCAACGACCTCCGAATGAGGAGGGACAACACGAGTCAATAAAAGCCAACACATAAACATGGCAATAGCTAGTAGGTGGGAGTTAATATGAAAGTCATTCAGAATGGGGAGCCAAGGCAATGGTAATAGGAGTCGTGTAAGTCAGTTCCTCAAGCGCGCTACTGCCTAGTCCTCCTCTCCGGTAAAAACTACCACCACTCTTAACCCATTCTGGGACTGCTACATCCTTAACATTTTATCTCTATACGTTTCCGCTGCTTTTCGTTCCCATAGCGCACGCTTGTGCGATTACACCTTCGGACCCACCCAATCTAGTCGCTCTTATAGGAAATTACACGTAGCCAACACATGTTCTCTTGGCCCTAGAACGTAGGTGTCATCGGCGTAGCTAAGATCCTTCAAACTGGATTATATTGCCGCAAGATTATTTACAGAATGCTTAAATGTGTGATGAAGGCGTGCGTTCATGCCGGAGTGGTTAACGGGACAGACTCGAAATCTGTTGGGCTCTGCCCGCGCAGGTTCGAATCCTGCTGAACGCGAATTTTGATTTTCCTGTCTTGTAATAATCAAGGGCAGAGCTGTTATAACCTCCTCGTATTTTTGGCCATACTGGTATTGGGCA